>JAJAGP010000102.1:560579-584970 GCA_025084515.1 Ancistrus triradiatus | reverse complement strand
GCATCAACAACTCTTTTTCTGAGGTCCTCAGGAATCTCCTTTGTTCGTATCATGATACATTTCCACAAACATGTTGTGAAGAGCAGACTTTGATAGATCCCTGTTCCTTAAATAAAACAGGGTGCCCACTCACACCTGATTGTCATCCCATTGATTGAAAACACCTGACTCTAATTTCACCTTCAAATTAACTTCAAAATTATAGCTTCATGTAAGTGTTTTAAACAAGAACTTACTTATCATTATTTATTATAGGCTCTGCTGTGATACAGTACAGACACTCGTTAAACTCATCAGTTCATGATACATATAATTGTGATGGATTTGTTGAACATATCCCCATCATAAATCAGGAGCTCCTGTACAATATAACTCCATTAATGCATATAATGTTATGCAGTGTGGATTTGCTGGGGGTCTGGAACGGATTCATTCAATTTACATTATTCCTTATGGGAAAAATTACCGTGGTACTCGTTGTTTTCGGTTCTCGACAAGCCTTCTGGAACGAATTAATGATGTGAACCGAGTTACCATTGTAATTTTTTTTTTTAAGGTTAAGCTTCCCATTTAAACCTAATATAAGTAAAAGCTTAATGCTTCCCTCTGAACCACACATTCGTCATTTCAGCAGTACTGATTACTTGTGATCAGTAGTAAGTGAGAGAAGGTTGGTGTTCCCAGGTCATTGTTTTAATACGTCAAGCCACGTTAAGATTTTGTTCACGTTAAGCGTTTTAGACTCTCCCACATTAGCTCCCCAGACAGCGCTAGCACATCGCCATCTCATTAGGAAATGAAAAGGCTTAAATTCATGACTCACGCAGTAGAAATATAAAAAAAGATATTCTTTATACCTAAACACTTGGCACATTTTTCACCATTTTGGTATGGAAACTTGGACTCGATAAAATGCAAACGATTCCCAACCCTAGTTACAATAGAGGATACAAATAGATGGTGATAAGCTTCAGGATTTGATGTGTTGTGCGTTCAGAGATCCTCTCCTGCATTTCCACAGTTGTAACGAGTGGTTATTTGACTTACTGTTACCCTTCTATCAGCTCGAACCAGTCTGCATTCTGCTGTGACCAACAAGGCATTTTCACCCAGACAGCTGCCCACACTGGATATTTTCTCTTTTTCGGACCATTCTCTGTAAACCCTAGAGATGGCGCTGTGTGTGAAAATGCCAGTAGATCAGCAGTTTCTGAAATACTCACCAAGACCAACAACCATGCCACGTTCAAAGTCACTTAAATCACCTTCCCCATTCTGATGGTCGGGTTGAACTTCAGCAGCTCATCTTGCCCATGCTGAATGCACGGAGTTGCTGCTATGTGATTGGCTGATTAGATATTAGCATTAAGTGGCAGTTGAACTGGTATACCTAATAAAGTGTCAGGAAAAAAAAAGCTTAATTGCAATTATCTCTATGACAAGTCAGGCCATTTTAACACCTCTAATTTAACTCATCAGTTAGTTCCAGGGGCAGCTGGTGTGATAGATCAGGGAAATCACCAACTGTTTTGGACTCCAGCCTGTTGTGCTTCTGTTCCTGCATACGTTTTAGCTTGGGTCTGCCTGCCCTTTATTGTGTTGGGCTTTTCTGTTTTAGCAGCTTGTTGTCCACAGATGTGCATGCCAACAACAATCTCAGGTTGTTGCACTGGAACTGATTTTCCACTTCATTTATTTTAGACAATCCGATGGATTTCCCACAGAACACACAACACAAGTTTAACTGAGGGCTTGCTTATGTAACAGTGTCTGTAATAACCATTTGTAGACAGAGAGATGATTTTTCAGTTCTATTCTGTTGGCGTTTTTGCACTATTTCTTCATTCTGGACTTTTTCCCCCCTCCAGTCTTGCTATGACATCTGATCTGACAGTCGTTCTCGAAAACTATTGAGACCTCATTATGTGGGCTGTGGTGGCGCTGTGGTTAAGGACCTTGACTATAGACTGTGGACCAAAAGGTCCAGGGTTCAAACTTCCAAGCTGCCAATGTTGGGCCTTAACCTACAGTTTCTTGGCTTGAATGTTGTAAGATTGTGTTGTAAGTCACTCTGGATAAGAGCATCTTGCAAATGGCTAAATATAAGTCACTAGGTCTGTTGGGGGATTAAAATATTTAATGTGGTTAATCTCATGATTTTGACCCATTCATTTTGATGAAACACATTTTCCTTGCACCTATTTGACCTACAGGAATAGTTTTCCCATTAAACAGCAATACACAGCCACAGGTAGGAATATTACTTGTATGGCTATGTAGCGTGCATGTATTATTATTTTTTATTTACAATAACAGCATTTAGCAGACGCCCTTATCCAGAGCGACTTACAGTCTTACAATCCAAGCAATTGTGGGTTAAGGGCCTTGCTCAAGGAGCAAACTTGGCAGAGGTGGGATTTGAACCCTGGACCTTCTGGTCCATAGTCCAGTACCTTACCCGCTAGGCTACCACAGTCCCACAGTCTTGTTTTCTGCAGAGCGATATCTTTTTAATGCAAAATATCTATTTTATTACTAATTTTTTTAAGAATCAGCACTTCTTGTATGACTTTTGTGATGGAATCTGCTGTCGCTCTGAAGTGAGCAAAGTGAAAACACCAGTTCTGTTTCTCGTAGGTTAATAATGCTTAGTTTGTAGAATTTAGGTTAATTTGTAGAATTTAGCAGATAGTCTATAGGGTACCATTTTGAATACATCTCATTACTATAGGTCCTTCACAGGGACAAGCAGCAAAAATGTTTTATAAAGTCAGTGTGAAAATAATACCACATTATTAACGCGTTAAATTTGATAAGTCCTACTGATTACAATATGTTAATTCAATATGTTTTCCATTGAATTAACCTAAAAATGCTCATAGCATCGTATTTATAGCATATATGTATGTATATGTATGTATATGTGTGTATGTATGTGTGTGTGTATGTATATATATATATATATATATATATATATATATATATATATATATATATATATACACTCTCTGCTATAACTACGATGCTATGCGAAAGTCTTAGGCCACCATTGTCTTAGATATCCCAACGGTCTCTTTATTGGAATACAACCAGAAAATGCAGGAAATTTATATGCAGAAGTAAAAAACTGAAAAAGAAAATCAGAAAAACTGCTTCTATAGGCTACAGTGGCAGGTATTCCGTGTTTCCTCCCCTTACACTTGAGCAATAGCAGGATCTGGCAGCGTCATCGGGATGCCAAATTGACCCTTCAAATTGACAGTCTGAAGAAGCTTGATCAAGAATGGTCTTTTTGAAGAGGAAGTAGGCAAGAAACCATTTTTTTCAGAAGGGGAACAGGGTGGAAAGGCTAAGATGTGCTAAAGCTCACAATGATTGGAGTGAAGATCAGTGAAAAAAGAGAATTATGGAGTGACGTATCCAAGTTTGAAATTAACAATGT
Organism: Ancistrus triradiatus; assembly: GCA_025084515.1. Classification (NCBI taxonomy): domain Eukaryota; kingdom Metazoa; phylum Chordata; class Actinopteri; order Siluriformes; family Loricariidae; genus Ancistrus; species Ancistrus triradiatus. Next base: position 581,528 of record JAJAGP010000102.1, on the reverse strand, counting down.
GTTATATAGCTCTGGAAAAAATTGAGACCACTCCATATGTTCTTATATCTAACATATCTACGTGTATTCCAGCATGTGATGAATTCCTACACAGACACATCTTATTCTGCTTACTAAAAACTAGTTGGGTGATCATCTGCGTCAAATCTTATTTATTGAGGAAAAGTACAAGACACGAGAGCTGTGATTGCAATATTGATTTCTGAACTTATCTAAATTATTATGTATTATGTATTATGTACCTTATCAATCGAGGTCTGAAAACACAGCATCTACTTTGTTTTGACCAGTTGTCATTTACAGCCTCTTGATGCTTTTGCCTTTCCAGAACTGTATATGCATTATACCATTGCTAACACAAAAACATCTAATGGTGGCCTGAGATTTTTGCATACTACTGTATATATGGTCGTTATACCATTGGTAAAGGAATGGTATATCTACTCTAATGGTGGCCTGACACTTTTGCACAGTAGTGTTTATCTGGCAGACCTCTCACATCGTCCACTTTAAGGTAATGGGGATAATAGATCCTATTACATTTATAAACCAGAGAAATGCTCATTAAAGAACAAAAAGTGTAGAACCTTCTTAGCTCCAACAAACGCTCAGTCATATCAAAGCAGACCTATGTACTGGCTTCCTGCCAATCCAACCTGGTAAGTCTTTAGATCCAACCGGAGGAATTAAAAGCTCATCGTTCGTTGATTATAGTTTTATTTCACGCAAGCATGGTCAGGATGTACTGGTTAATGAATACGTACTGAAGAATTGTTCTGTAGTCCATATAATTTCTGCTGTTCTGTTGCACGTTGGTGATGAGTGTCGATAAGTTCACTCCGAAGCCATCTTTGCAATGCTGTCAGGCAGTTCTTTCCAGTAATACAGGACCAGGCTGCTATTCACATGGGAAGACACCTTTACTGTCTTTCTACACCTTAGACAGTGTGCTGCATAGGATAAACCTTAATGCTGTCTACACCCCAGATAGAATGCCCTGCATAGCATACAATACAGCACATTCTATTCGTCAGACGAGGTGGGGGTGACGCGGGTTCTATGCCAGAAGTTCCTCAAAGCATAGTTCCCTCTGCCAAAGACTGGAGACTGAGAGTTAATCTCGACAGGAAGCTCCAGTTCCCTCGTGAGATTACCAGCTTTTGGCTGCTGTTGAGGAGAAAGAGAAGTGTTGGGGAATTAACACCCGTCTCCAGGACCAGTTGTATGGGGTGGTAGAAGGTGGTCCCTCCCAGTGCTCTGCCACCAGGATACGTTCCAGGGTCAAAGGCTGATGATCGGTGCTACCCTGCAACTGACCCATGCAACGTCATGCTTTCTGTCCCTTAGTACAGTGCATAGGCTACAACGTCACATATAGGATTGGTCCTGCTGCAAGTTTTCCCATCGTGGGACTAATAAAGGATCTTTTGTTTATGGTCGGGCTGTAGAATTTGTGCTACAGCTTTGGCTGTTTTGTATTCTGGATTTTTTGTCGGATGGTGCGGTGGCATACTCCCACCACAGAGGGCTGATTTTGAGTCGTACCAGTGTCCCTGGCCTGGTCTGCTGCTGCACAACACAGCTTGGTGTGTCAGAGAGGGTGAAGGGAATGCCAAGCTAGATATCCTCTCCCTGCTGCTGCAATGACAGTTATCGACTGATCCAAGCACTGGCAAAGGTTGTATATCGATACCAAAAGTGTAGTGTTCCTCCATGCAGGCACATCCTCCTCGTAGATGTCTTTTGCCTGATGTTAAAAAAAAAAAAAAAGCAGTGGACACCCAAATTTTATGGAGCAAGGAATGTCGAGAGACATAGAGTTGGGCTGGACCAAATTGGAGAGTGAAAAAGCCAACCCCAAAAAGGCGAGAAAACATCGCAGTTAGTTTCACTTTTTATCAGGGGTGTAACGATACACGTTGATTCAATTCCCGACGCTGAGCTCGCGATTTGATTTTCTCACAATACTCGGTTATTCATTCGATAAAAGACATTTCTTTTTCGATTTCGGAAGTGTAACGATGCAAAACAGTGAACGATTTCAAGTGCAAGTTTTTAAATAAATAAACGGAGGTTTAAAATTGTAAACAAAATGCTCTATGGTAGCTTCACCATATCTTAATTAATAAAGGCGCGAAAACATTCCTTATTAATTTCATTTGTTAAGAATAATTTCTGAAGAATAACAGTTCAAAATAATGCTTTTCCTCGCTACATTTCCCAGCGCTCATTGCTCTGCCACGTGACTCCCCACTGCTGACTTCCTCATGGGAGCGCCAGAGTTTCGTACTGCGTATCGCTTGCTGGGAAAAGTCCGAATTCCCAGTATAGTTTCTGCCAAATGTGTATTTATGTTTATCATAAAATCTGGAGTATATGTCTAAAAACAAGAAGAATCTAGTCAACTGCGCTGAAAAGAAATTGGGGGTCTCACTGAGAACAGGATATGCACCTGTGATTGCCCCCTGGTGTTGAAAAAATGCAACTGCATTAGATGTCGTGATGAACAAGAGCACATAATCCAGCGCCTCTATTGTTTATCATATTGTATGAATATTTGTCTAGACCTAATCCAAAGATAAGAATACAATATGACACTCTCATTGACACTCTTTAATGAAGGGTGGAACTGCCATGTCGAACGTCACGCACTCTTCTATTCATGTGTATCCCTGTGACCCGTCTCTGACCCTGTGATTGCTAGCTATAAGGCCTTGAAATGAAGTGACCCCTGAAGATGGGCGTGGCTTAAGATCCACTCTACATTAATCTAGCTTACTGCTCACGACAAAGGACCTTTGTTGACTTGAATGGTGTTGTGATGTGAGAGACCAAGACGTCTCTGAATGGTCTGAAGGTTGTGACATCCTGTAGCCTAAGCAAACCTAAATTCCTTTTGCGTACAGTATACCCGTGCCCGCCCACGCCGACCAGTTGGGGTTCCTGACGTCAGCATGAAAGGGACTGATGAGGGTCTGTGTGGTAATCCCAATAAAAGGCGGCTATCGCATATGAATGTAATAGTGGTGTTTAATAGCAGAACATGTCTCGATCATATATTTGGGTAAAATCCACATACATCATCCCCCGTGAAAACAGGAAGCCTCAATGTGTGTGTGTGTGCGTTTCCGTGCAGGTATAGACGTGCCTCGGAGTCTGAGTAATCTGTGCTTTTGTTATTATCCTCTCTCTCTCTCTCTCTCTCTCTCTCTCTCTCTCTCTCTCTCTCTCTCTCTCTCTCTCTCTCTCTCTAACCCTGACTTCTTTCTTCTTTCTTTCTTTCTTTCTCCTGCGCTCTCTCAGTCTCTGTACAGACTCTGAACTCTGTAAGGACAAACACTGTCATTACACACACACAGGAACCCATTACATCGCCTCAGGAAGGAGCACTTAGACCTCTCGCTGCCTTTTTCTCCCCCCCGTCTTTTTCTGTCGTTCTCCAAAGTTTTACTTTAGTTCGATTCGAACTTTTCTCTTGTGGCAAATTGGCACCTTTTAAAATAATTTTGCTGATGGCAGCCTGACCTGCGTTGTCAGGGCAACTGAGAGGTCACCCCCGTCACCCATCGACTCTTATCAATAAAGTGGCATCTCAGACCTCAGCATGAGTTCATGCGCTTGTTGATTTCTAATGCCCTAAATAAAGTGTGTGTGTGTGTGTGTGTGTGTGAATTGCAGTGAAATCGCCCACTCAAACGGTTTCTGCATATGCCCGTACTTCATCGGCCATGGCATCGGCTCCTATTTCCACGGCCACCCTGAAATCTGGCATCATGGTAAGAGCTTGGATGTTTTACTAGTTGTGGATTTTACAGGTTATTGATCTGCATTCATTTGAATAGTTTTCTCTGTTCTGTGATGCCACAAACATCCCACTTGCTGTCCTGAACTTAAGTTGTAACTCGCCGAACGAGGACTGGTTTAGGGCTAGGGTAAAGGGATGAGTTTCCATGCATGTTCCCCAGGGTTATTATAGCTACCTAAACCTAAAATGGTTAAGTACAGTTAGTAGACTTTGGGATTTGAACACCAGACTGCTTTTCATGAAGGTCCCAGAAATATTTCAAACTTAAAAATTACATTACACAGTTCCATGGAGCAGTTCTTAATCTCTGTTATCCTGAGTTATTATAAGCTTCATACAGTTAAACCTACCAAAAATTGCTTTGTTAAGTTAGTCATGAATACCACACTGAACATGGCAAGCCACCAAACCTACCTGCAGGAAACCGAAAACCTACAGTGATTCTGTTTTCTGGACTAAAATATTCACTCATATTCTCTGTTAGTTTATTTATGGTATACACTATTGTCTTATATTCTATAGTTTTAATATTATTTTATAAATTATTTTTTATTTATTATATACAATATTGTCTGATATTCTATACTTTTTATATATTTATTTTTTTATTTATTATATATAATATTGTCTTATATTCTGGTTTTACATTCTCCTATTCTATTTATTTTTATTTCTTATATACACTATTGTCTTATTTTCTATAGTTTTACATTATTTTATTAAATTTATTTTATTTATTATATTTATCTATTTTAGTTATTATATACACTATTGTCTTGTATTCTAGTTTTACATTCTATTAATTTGTTTTTTATTTATTATATATACTATCGTCTTATATTCTATAGTTCTATATTCTCAATTTTATTATATTTTGTTTATGTGCACTGTCTTATTCTATAGTTTAATATTCTCTATTTTATTACATTTATTTATTTATATATTATATATTCTATTGTCTTATAGTTTTGTATTCTCTACTTTATTATATTATTTATTATATACACTGTCTTATATATACATTATCTTTATTATTTTATTTATTATGTACACTGTCTAATATTCTCTATTTTATAATGTTTATTTTTTTTATTTACTATATTTACTATTGTCTTATATTCTATCATTTTATATTCTGTTTTATTACACTTATTTATTATATTGATTATTGTCTTATTCAACAGTCTATTATATTCATAACATTATATTCTTTATAATTTATTGTAGTGTTTATATTGTTGTAGTTTATTTTCTACATTAGATGTTCTTTATATGTTCTCTCTTTTTTTATTTTTTATATTTACTGTCTGTTTATTTAAACTATTACTATAAATTTGTTAATTAGGTAACTTAATAACTTATTTTAAGGTAACGTAAGTTAATTCTTATTTATAACATCTTTGAGTCTTGAGTTTTTCCTTGCCACTGTCACCATAGGCTTGCTCAGTTAGGGCTGTGGGCCTAGATGCTTTTAGACGATGCTCCTTTGTTAAAAGCGCTATATAAATACATTTTACAGACCTGACTTGACACACTGCTTTTCCACCAAGGATCTTCAGATTTCAAGAATTCTATGAATGAGAACTACACAGTTCCATGAGGACGTTCAAGCATTTTAATAATGAACTTAACATTACAGAACTTTCTAAACAAGAATGGAATTCCCTTTGGAATTACATGTTATAAACCCCATTCAGTTTTTTTCCACTGAAGATCTGGAGCTTAAAATTATAGAACTTTATGAACAGTAACTACAGTTACATGGAAGATTACCCTGTGGAGACCCTGAAGATCAATCATTCAGAGCAAACCACACACATCTACTCAGATATATCATCTCTCTATCCCGGATACACACCCTCTGGAAAGCCATGGCTCTATGTATCCCATGGTACCCAAGGAGGGCAGGGAGCAGAGATGATGAACCTTGAACTACACCACCATGGCAACTGTATGAACTCCCAGTGGAAAAATGACAGAACTAGAGATGGGCCTGGACATGGAAACGGATCGAACAACATCTCTGCAATATGACAACTGGCAAAGATTCATCATCTTAAGATCTCCAACACCTCACTTACCCCTCGCCCTATCACCCTCAGCCATCCACAGGGATAGCAGGAACTTTAAATGACACTAATTCATAGCGCGAAAGAATTACAAGACATGGAGGATTCTGAAATCGCCTCAGAACTGATAAAACAAGGGATGATAATTGTGGAGATGAGGAAAAAAAGACAACATGGTACCAGCATATACATATATCATGTCTTTGAACAGACCCCACCCACCAGAAAAACGAATCGTAGGATCTGAGTCCCAGTTGAACTTTACAAACCAAACCCCCTATGATGATTCCGTTGCCAAAAGTACAGGCAGGGATTGGCAAACGACAAGAGCAAATCTATGTGCTGAAACTGTGTGGAAGAAGCCCACGGAGCAAACTGCCCAAAACCACCCAACTGCTACAACTGTACTGACAACCACAGCACCTCCTCCAAAGAATGTCCCATGTGGCTACGAGAAAAAGAGGTCCAGAAATGAAGTGCATCAAGAAAGAGGCCACCACAAAGCTCGGAAAGTGGTGGAAAGCCAACCCGTGGTCAAATCTGATCAAACCGGGTGAAATCTATACCCTCAACAAGTAACCAACAACAAAACCCTGTGTCCGTCAGAAGACAGAGGCACCAGCACTGCAAACCTACCCACCACGAATGGAACCCAGAGAACATAACCAGCGTACTAGAAGCCAACTACACAACTTCAGAAAGAGAGCCAAGAGAACACCCGCCACAAACCAGATCAGCCAAAAGACATTGAAATGGGAGCGTCCGCAACCTCCCGAAGACCAAGGAATAGCAGAAGACTCCTATACACACTATCCACCTGATGAAAAATACCTGGATCATATAAAATACATTGAACGGCCATGGCAATTCTGATGGAGTTGAAGGCAAAGTTCTGTGCAAAGCAACCAATTGTCTGTGGACTTTGCTTAAGCACTTGTTGGAGCCAGAAACCTATAAATGCGTCATTGGGGCATCACTACAACCAATTCTGCTGCCATTGTTTATGGAGAATCCAGAAATGTAGGATATATGTTGCGAATGTGTTACAAATGAGTGTTGCTGGAAGAGCAGAGCTCAATAATTGGAAGGGGTGTCCACAGATTATATCTGTGTAGTGTATCTGCTGCAGAGCCAACACTAGAGCAAAGTCTGCGGGGTCGGTTATTGGTGCAAAAGTCTTAGGCCACCATTAGATTAGATATACCGTTGTTTTAGCAATTCTGTAATGACCATATATAGTTATTTTTCAGTCTCTTTATTATAATACAACCAGAAGATACAGGGCATTTGTATGCAGTATTAAAAAACAAAGAACATTTAAAAACAGCTTCTATAGGCTACAGTGGAACGGATTTAGTGTGATCCCCTTAGACTTGAGCAATAGCGGGATCTGGCAGCTTCATCGGGATTCAAGTTGACCCTTCTACAGTCTGAAGGAGCTTGATCAGGAATGGGTTTTATTTGGAAGGGTTCCAGACAGTAAACTTTTAGGGGAAACAGAAACAGGGTGAAAAGGCTAAGAGATGTTAAAGCTCACAAAGGTTGGAAGGAAGATCAGTGGAAGAGTATTATGAAGTGATAAATCCAAGTTTAATTTTTCAGTCTAGTCGTCGACTGTATGTTCTATATGTTCATTATATCATTGCTAAAACAACAAATCTAATGGCGGACTAAGACTTTCGCACGATACTTTACGTCTAATGCCAAAATCTGTTGGTGCCCAGTGCCCAGTTCTCAACAAAGCAAGAAGAAAATCCTACCTGCATTTCTTTTAATAGCCTCTTTTTAATAACCCAACTGAACTTTTGCTTTTTTGTTTCATTTATCTAGGGCCATAATTTGATCATGTAAATGGATTAGGGCTAACATGATGTTAAGCACCAAACAATCAACATGGAGGAGTTCCTCTTCTGTTCTGTTCTGTTTCCCAGTGTCATTATAGCTTTTTAAATCTCATCCCGGCTTTGCTCTAATGACTTTTTAAATATGATATAATTGTCAGCTATTATGCTTATAATAACGCTAAGACGTGTAATAAGTAACTGTCATTTTCCTGTCTTTATTAAACACATTGAGTAAGCGTTCACATCACAATTGTGATCGTGTCGCACCTCTTTGAGTCAGCGGAGTTATTTTATGAGAAATCGTTCTTGTCAGCTTTCACTATGTGTTTGTAGCTGTATATAAAGCAACAATAGATGTTCACTGTTGTGTGTCGCTTCTATGCTGAACGTTACTTGGTCACGCTTTTGCAGTGGGAATGGGTGACATAAAGCCTTGCATAGTTGAGTTTTTTTAGGTTTGACCTTAAATTGACTCCAAGTAATTATCTGGGGACTCCACCTGGTTCCCAACATTATACTATTTGTACGTGCTCTTAGATACCCACAGCACATAAGCCACAAATGCTCATGTTGAGCTGAATGAGCTTGTCTTAACATACACAAATACTCCCCATCTGCTGTACTAGGTACACCTGTACAACTGCTCGTTAATGCAAATTAATCTAATCTGATCAGCCAATCACATGGTAGCAACTCGGTGCATTTAGGCATATAGACATGAGCAATACAATTTGCAAACAATTATAATACATGAGAATAGGAAACAAAAATCCATCTCTTGACTCTGGACTTTGTGGCCATAAACTGCTGGTCACCTCAACAGCCAATCAAAGTTGCGGATCCACAAGCAGAGGCAGGAGTTTAAGAGCAGAAATCAGTCATCCCTGTCACAGTTGCCAGGTCCATTAATTCTAAGCACTTTGGACTTATTTTGGTAGGACCGGGTTGAGGGTTTTTAAGGCTTGTTTCTAATGTGTAGGTCCTTATTTGGGCTTGCTCCCTGATCCTGTCTCTCTTCCCTCAATATTCCTGTAAGTTGGTTTTGTTGAACCTCTAAAGTTAAAAGTCAGTTATACACTGCCTGGCCAAAAAAAGGTCACCACCAGGATTTAACTAAGCAAATGGTTAAAAAAAAGAGCCTCCCATCAGGTAGTTACTGCATGGGTGATTGTTTCAGCTGGCAACAAGTTCTTTAACCCTAACTGATGCAGTGAGTAGCTTCTCATTTCTTAAACAACCATGTCCAAAGACACATCCTGTGGTCGTGGAGAAGATGTTGATCTGTTTCAGAAGGGTCAGATTGTGAAAGAGTGGTTCAGGGAGAATGAACCATCATTATCACACATGGATTGGCCACCACAGAGTCCAGAGCTGAACCCTATTGAGAATCTTTGGGATGTGCTGGAGGAGACTTTGTGCAGTGGAACGAATCTCCCATCATCAATACAAGATCTTGGGGAAACATGAATGCAACTCTGTACAAAAACAAATGGTGTGACGTTGCAGAAGCTTGTGGAGACGATGCCACAGCGATTGCGTGCCCTAATCAAAGCTAAAGGCGTCAAACCAAATATGAGAGTGCGTGACCTTTTTTTGGCCAGGCAGTGTATAATATCATTATTATTATTAGTAGTAGTAGTATTACTATTATTTTATGAACTGATCAGTTGGTCACTGTCACATTGTAGTCGGTTGTCTGTTCTGAGGTTTTTTTTTTTTTTTTTTTTTTTTTAAACCAATTCGCATTTTTTGGGGATTGTTTCCATAGACATGATTGCTTGTGTCTCTCGTAGGATCTGGCAACACTAATTTGTGTGTGTGTACCTTACCAGTTCTTGCATTTTAGCTGACATTTGGACTAGAGACTGTTCTAAGACGGTTGATGTGTTTAGAGACTTTTTTATGCAAGTTGCTCATGTTTGTGTGGATGACTTTCTGCTACTTATTGTAACAAGTTGTAAATGGTGCTCATAAGTATATGTACCTGTCCTATTGTAAGTAGTACTGATTTCTTTGTCCCCCCCACTACCTGTATATAGTCTGTAACCTATAATTATATAAACTGGATTACATTGACTGGCTGATCTTCCATGTTGTTTATAATACTGTCTATCGATGCAATTTTGGCTTATGTCAAACAAAAGCATCAGGTCCATCATACCATCCTCTGACGTGTTACAGCTTTCACCTAGATAGCAGTACATTTTCTAATTGTTGTGAATTTCTATAAATTGAAAATGCGGTGGCATTAGGGATGCTGTGTAGATGGTAGCGTTCCACTCGTGTTTTCAGGGGTATCTCTGACGCATTCACGTGTGGTTTTTTTGAGAAAATGCCCTTATTACTTGCGTTACAGTAGCATCCGGTAGTGTCCGGTCACGTTTCGCGGAACGTAATGAACAGTGCATGCCTGTATACACTATGACATTTCATATAGGACAGGAAGAAAATGGGTTTGATTGACATGTCTGTGTTTTCTTTTGTTTTGCAGCGAATGATAATGACATGCTCATGGAAGAGGGCATGGCCTTTACAATTGGTCTGTATTTTTCCATCCATACAAGCTTTTCTTTGTTTCTGTTTACACTTTGTATAGCAGGTGTGTGTGTGTGTGTGTGTGTGTGTGTAAGAAAGCCTGTTTCCTACAGTGAGTTCTCATTCTTCCTGTATTTTATAGAGCCCATTCTAATGGAGGGAACCCCCGAGTTTCGGATCCTCAGCGACAAGTGGACGGCAGTGTCGATGGATGATAAAAGGTTTCATTCAGCTCTTGTGTAAAACATTTTAGTGCTCGATCACCCATAGAATTTAAGCATATAAGCGTTATCATCACTGAGGAGGAGAAGAGGAGCTGAGGCTGATGAAGGTCAGAGTTCTGTGAAGCCTAAGCCTAATCAGGGTTCTAGTACTAGTAAACAAAATGAAGGGAATGGCAGACCTGAATGTATTAAGCATTATCCAGTGTATTTAAAGGTACTGTACCAGTAATGCGTCACGGCTCCAGGCATCCAGAGGTTTGATCCCGGCCGTGTGTGTGGAGTTGGCATGTTCTCCCTGTGTCTGTGAGGGTTCCCTTCGGGTATTCCCACATTCCTTAAGTGACTCGTCGTGTGCATGTGACTTGAGATGGATTGCCACTGCGTCTATGTTCCCACCGTGCCCCCTGTGCTGCCAGCTGGCTCATGACACCTGATGGTTTTGAACGCATATGAAACGCATGAATGATTTCTCATTTTATATTCAGACAGCAAAAGGTTTTACTTTCATTCCAATAAGTACACCTCAAACATGTTTTTCCTGTTATGGGAACGTTCTACAACATGCTGTCTGTTCTGGAATCCGCTGTGCAGTTCGGCAACTGAAAAACAACTTCACAATATCTCAAGATCTGAAGTGACTACAAAGCTGCAAGATGGGATGGATAATCCCATTTTCTCCAACTGTCAATTCTCACAGTCCCTCCTGTGACACCACAGCTCCCAGCCTGGGGGTGTGGGTGTGCATGTGCCTCCTCTGAGAAACTTGAGGCAAGCCAACGCCTTTTTTTAACCGCTGCTCGTGTAGAGAGAGCACCAACAGCCCTACTATATTTCTTTATATACAGTGGTGCTTGAAACTTTGTGAACCCTTTAGAAGTTTCTATATTTCTGCATAAATATGAGCTAAAACATCATCAGATTTTCACACAAAAGTAGATAAAGAGAACCCAGATAAACATATGGTCATTTATTTATTGAAGAAAGTGATCCAATATTACATATTAATGAGTGGCAAAAGTATGTGAGCCTTTGCTTTCAGTATCCGGTGTGACCCCCCTGTGCAGCAATAACTGCAACTAAACGTTTCCTGTAGCTGTTGATCAGTCCTGCACACCGGCTTGGAGGAATTTTAGCCCATTCCTCCGTACAGAACAGCTTCAGCTCTGGGATGTTGGTGGGTTTCCTCACATTAGCTGCTCGCTTCAGGTCCTTCCACAACATTTCCATTGGATTAAGGTCAGGACCTTGACTTGGCCATTCCAAACATGAATTTAATTCTTCTGTAAACCATTTCTTGGTAGAACTGCTTGTGTTTCTTAGGGTCGTTGTCTGCTGCATGACCCCCCTTCCTCTTGAGATTCAGTTCATGGACAAGATGTCCTGACATTTTTCCTTTAGAGTCATCTGATCTCATTCAGAAATTGTTCCATCAATGATGGCAAAGAGCCGTCCTGCCCAGATGCAGCCAAAAACAGCAGGCCGCAAACCATGATAAACTACCACCACCCATGGTGTACAGTGGGATAAGGTTCTTTATGCTGGAAATGCAGTGTTTTTCTTTCTCTAAGTTCTATTTTGGTCTCATCCATCCACAAAACTGCTTCCAATAGCCTTCTGGCCGCCACGTGATCTTTAGCAAAACTGCAGACGAGCAGCAATGTTCTTTTTGGAGAGCAGTGGCTTTCTCCTTGCAGCCCTTGCTGCCATGCACACCATTGTTGTTCAGTGTTCTTCTGATGGTGGACTCATGAACATTAACATTAGCCAATGTGAGAGGGGCCTTTCATTTGCTTAGAAGTTATCCTGTGCTCCTTTGTGACCTCACCAACTATTACACGCCTTGCTCTTGGAGTGATCTTTGTTGGCCGACCACTCCTGGGGAGGGTAACAATGGTCTTGAATTTCCTCCATTTGTACACAATCTGTCTGACTGTGGATTGGTGGAGTCCAAACTCTTTAGAGATGGTTTTGTCACCTTTTCCAGTCTGATGAGCATCAACAACTTTTTTTCTGAGCTCCTCAGAAATCTCCTTTGTTCGTACCATGATACACTTCCACAAACATGTGTTATGAAGAGCAGACTTTGATAGATCCCTGTTCTTTAAATAAAACAGGGTGCCCCCTCACACCTGATTGTCATCCTATTGATTGAAAACACCTGACTCTAATTTCACCTTCAAAGTAACTGCTCATCCTAGAGGGTCACAAACTTTTGCCTCTCACTAAAATGTAATATTGGGTCATTTTCCTCCATAAATAAATGACCAAGTATAATATGTTTGTCTCATTTGTTTAACTGGGTTCTCTTTATCTACTTTTAGGACTTGTGTGAAAATCTGATGATGTTTTAGGTCATATTTATGCAGAAATATAGAAAATTCTAAAGGGTTCACAAACTTTCAAGCATCACTGTAGGTGTGCCGCCGTTTAGCGATCATCTTATGAACGTCTGTTCACTTTAAGGGTCGAGGTCTTCAAAGCGATAATAAAATATAATAGGAAGTAATGCAAATATCTAATCAGCCAATCACATGGCGGCAACTGGGTGCCTTTTAGACACGTAGACATGGCCCGGACAGTTTGCTGAAGGTCTTAACAATTATAATGAATTAGAATAGGAAACGTATCTGACTTTTAAATAATGTAAACAGCTGGTTACTTCAACAGCAAGTTCACACTGTGGATCCACGAGCAGAGGCGGGAGTTAAAGAGCAGAAGTCCGTCATTCATGTTTTGTAACTAACTATCTATGGTTGGACTAGACACTTCTAACTCGGTTGATGTGTTTAGAGTTTTTTGTGTAGGTTACTCGAGTTCGGGTGGATGTTTTCCGCTACTTATTAGTACCAAGCTGTAAATGGTGTTCGTAAATGGATGTGCCTGTCCTATTGTAAGTAGTACTGCTTTGTTTGTTCTTCTACCACCTGTATATTCTCTCTAACCTATAACTATATAAACTGGTTCACATTCATTTGTTGAGTCTATGGTTCATCTGGCTGATCTTCCGTGTTGTTCGTAATGCTGTCTATCGATGCATTTTTGGCTCCAGTCAAACAAAAGTATCAGGTCCGTCATATCATGCTCTGAAAGTGTTACAGCTTTCCCTTACATATACTTTCTAGAATGATTGTGAATTTCCATTAAAGTAAAATGCGTTGGCATTAGGGATGCTGTGTACATGGTAGCGTTCCAGTCATTTTCAGCTGCATCTCTGACACATTTGTGTATCATTTTGTAAATATCCTTTATATTTATGTTTCAGTGCCATAAAATACTGTGGCTTTGGTCATGTCCAGTCAGAGTCCGTTTTGGTCAACGCCGGTTTCACAGAACGTAATGCGGCCATTTCTGTATACTGAACTCTATTCAGTTCTCCGTGTTTAAAATTCAACTGTATTGAAATATCCAATAACTATTCGGTATCAGTTCATTCAATTATTTTGCTTGAAATTCAGAGTTGTGAGGAGCTGGGGCCTAACCGGCAGCACTGGGTACAAGGCGGGAATCGATCTAGACATGGTGCCAATCCATCGCAGGTCACATGGCTACACACTCAATCACACACTGGGACACTTTAGAATCACCAGTTGTCTGAACGGTTTTTTTTGGAATGTGGCACGAAACCCATACAGACATGGGGAGAACATGCAAACTCCACACAGATGTGAGACATGGTGCAAATCATGTTTTTGAGTTATTAAGTGATGAATGCGTTCTGTTTAAGTTCATTTATTCCACTCAGATGGCGTGTAGAGCTTCTTACTACTAAAAAAATCTTCCTTGAGGGTGAAATAAGTGCAAGTGATTAATCATGATAAGTGTCATAAAAATGAGAGAAGAATGCGATTTGAATCATCTGCCAGCCCTGCGGAACAAACTGCAATGTACGATGCCATACCAACATCAGATACAGGGTATAATTAGGAAACCTTGGTTTTTGTAGTCGAGCTGGACATTCTGGGTAATGTAGGAAAGCAAGGTCATGATAACATGATAGATGAATAGAAAAGTAAATCCAAGAGGTTTGTCATGTAACCACTGTTTTGGGAGGGGTGGTGTTTTGGGATCATTCCCCAACACTGCAACGGTGAGCCCAGCTGGAGCCAGCGATGGACTGGCGTCACCTACAGGGCATATTTCCATCGCCCAATTGTTGCCAAGAGAACTGCCCTCACTGGACATTTTTCTCTTTTTTGGATGGTAAACCCTAGAGGTGGCGCAGGGTGGGAAAATCCCAGTAGATCAGCAGGTTCTGAAATACTCCTACCAGCCTGTGTAGCACCAACAATCATGCCATGTTCAGAGTCACTTAAATGACCTTTCTTCCCCATCCTGATGCTCTGTTTGAACTTCAGCAGCTCGTCTTGATCGTGTTTACATGCCTAAATGTCATTAGTTGCTGCCATGTGATTTTCTGATTAGATATTTGCGTTAAGGAGCAGTTGAACAGGTGTACCTAAAGTGGTCAGTGAGTGTGTGTATACCTAATGTGCATCTTAGACAGGGTTAAAAAGAAAAAATATTGTTACAGGTGTGGATAACTGAATATAGCAGTAATGGTGCTCATGCCGAATAAAGACTAGTCTAGACTAAAGACAAAACCACACAAAAAACTGGCTGAAACCAGAACAGTGAGCTCAACAGTGTGGTGTGAGAGTTTAGAGAGTGCTTTTGGGGTAGCTTAAGTTTTAAGTAGCCTGTAGAGACACCCTCAGGCTAATTGCTAATGGCTGCATTGGCAGGTGTGGACAGTCTGTGTTGCTGCTTGGTCAGCACTTAGGTCGGACTCACGTCTTTAAGTCTGAGTCACCGTGTGTGTGTGTGTGTGTGTGTGTGTGTGTGTGTGTGTGTGTGTGTGTGTGTTCGTTCCAGATCGGCCCAGTTTGAGCACACTGTTGTCATCACCTGTGATGGTGCAGAGATTTTGACCAAATTGCCGGACGAGGACTGATTGCGGTCAAGCAGCGTGTTTGTGTCTCACTGTGTGAGAGATGCGTGTTTTATATAGAACATGTTTCCAGAATAAAACTTTCTGCCCTGTAAACATGGCTTGTAGTTTAAATTTACTTCAAATTAAAGTGTTAAGTATTTCCTGTAACATTTTTTTTTCTTACACGGTCCTTTGTATTTATAGCTCACTTAGAATGGGAGTCTAAGGGCAGCTATTCAGGGAGCTAATAACTATTGTGAAGTTCTAAATCTCTATGCTGAATCCTTTTAGAGATTTTTTTTTCAGGTGAGTATTTGGCCTTTTGTGTGTATTATATAGGCAAAAGTTTGTGGACGAGCTTTATATCCAAAAACATTCAATGGGGTAAAAAAGTATTTAGTCAGTCACTGATTGTGCAGGTTCTCCTACTGAGAAAGATGAGAGAGGTCTGTAATTTTCATCATAGCTACACTTCAACTATGAGAGACAAAATGAGAAATAAATCCAGGAAATCACATTGTAGGATTAAAAAACAAATTTAATTGTAAATCATGGTGGAAAATAAGTATTTGGTCACCCACAAACAAGCAAGATTTCTGGCTCTCACAGACCTGTAACTTCATTAAGAAGCTCTTCTGTCCATCACTGGTTACCTGTATTAATGGCACCTGTTTGACCTCGTTATCTGTATAAAAGACACCTGTCCACAGCCTCAAACAGTCAGACTCCAAACTCAAAACCGAAGAGCTGTCCAAGGACACCAGGAAGAAAATTGTAGACCTGTACCAGGCTGGGAAGAGTGAATCTACAATAGGCAAGCAGGTTGGTGTGAATAAATCAACTGTGGGAGCAATTGTAAGATAATGGAAGACATACAAGACCATTGATAATCTCCCTCAATCTGGGGCTCCACGCAAGATCTCACCCTGTTGTATCAATTGTAAGTTGCTCTGGATAAGGGTGTCTGCTAAATGCTGTGAATGTAAAAAATGAAAAGCAAGAACAGCTTTAATACAAAATATATTTTGTATAAAATACAAAATAGGCCTAATATATAGCCCCTGCTAAATTAAACAGAATACAATATTATGAAGAGTATAATGAGTAGAGAGAGTAATACTATAGAATACAAGACAATAGTGTAAATATAAATACTGAATAAAAGAACATGGGGAAGATCCACGCTTCCACTGTTGGACCCTTGAGCAAGGCTCATTGTAAGATTGTGTTGGACGAAACCTTAGGATAAGAATTCCTTGAAGGAACTGTCCTCAGACCTCCATAATAAGTGAGCGCTAAATCACCGGGTTTCATGTGCGTTAATATTCACGTTTGTAGTCAGTCTCTTGGCAAAAGGCCATGGCTTGATAATGGCTCATTATTTCATTGTGTTTGCAGTCTTTCATCTCCGATACGTTCTACGTCACCTCTGAGACACGCTGGAAACAGCGAGGAAACTTCATTAGCTCTCCTTCTCATTATCGTGGCTCGTCTCCCAGCATCGGCTCGCGTCATGAGATTACAACCGCGTAACGTCATTATGGGAGCGGGCATCGACCGAGAGGTGATTTTATTTATGGCCTATGAGGGCTCCCTGGCATCGGGAGATTCCCATGTAATCGAGTCTGCTTGACTAGATGATCTGTTTAGGCTTTGGAATGAGACTGGACAGGAGGAGTTATCAGGCTAACGAAACGTCCCGTAATGGGCTTTAATGCAGCCTTGACTGGTCTGTTCATGATGGATGATGGATGACAGAAGGACATGATATAGAGCAAGCGATAGCCCAAATCCTATTGTGTCCCGAATAGGGATGGATGACGTGGAGTTCATTTTATATCACAATTTTTTTTTTTTAGAATGCAGATAGTCGCAGTACAGAAGGCATGTGGTACACATGGGTGGCACAGACCTGGGTTCAAGTCCTGAACAGTTTAGGTCTATTGGCATCTCCAAGGTGTCTCAGAGTGAGTGCCCACCTGGAAACCCTATGATGGATTGGCACCCTGTCCAGGGTTGGTTCATGCCAGCCTTCTTCGATTCTAACCTGGATTAAGTGAGTATGGAGAAGTTGACCCTGTATCTCTCAGCTGTGCCCCTTTTCTTGACTGGGTTGCCAGTCTTACTGTTTTTCACCCTCTGGACTCGGTCTTGTTTTGGTCTCGGGGGTAACCAGCCGAGTCCAAAGCATCTGTCTGAGGTAATGTTAATTATGAACTGAACTTATTCCTAAAATCTGCACTCTGATTGGGACTGTGGTAGCCTAGTGGCTAAGTTACTGGACTCTGGACCAAAAGGTCCAGGGTTCAAATCCCACCTCTGCCAGGCTGCCACTGTTGGGTCCTTGAGCAAGACCCATAACCCACAATTGCTTGGGTTGTAAGATTGTACCAATTGTAAGTCGCTCTAGATAAGGGCGTCTGCTAAATTCTGTAAATGTAACAAGAAGTTACTGCTCTTCTCGTTCAGTATCCAATCAACGAACACATTTTATTTTGAACCGTCTGACGTTACCATTGCAAGTGAGCATTTCCGCCCGCTCGCTTTACTTTACCATGTCCGCAAAATCTGGAATTAATGTTATTGTTTGCACATTTAATAATAAAGGGGCGATGCGGTGGCTCGTGGGTAGCACTGTCACCTCATAGTGAGAAGGTCCTGTGTTCGATCCCAGGTGGAGGGACCTCCACATGTCCTCCCTGTGTCTGAATGGGTTTACTTCAGGTACTCCAGTTTCCTTGACATGCTTTAAGTTAATTGGAATGTTTATTTATGAAGTGCCATTAGCCTGTCAGTGTATGTATGAGTGTGTGAGTGTATGGAACCCTGTCCAGGGTTATTCCTGCTGCCGGTTAGGCACCGGCTGTCCCGCGACGCTGACCAGGACAATGAGTGAATGATTGCAAAAATAAAAATGGAAAGAATGGTTGTTGTTGCTATAATCAGTTGACTTTGAGGTGATTCTGATCAAATTTGAGAGAAGAGAAACAGAATCATCACCACCATTTGTTTCCAAAAGTTACATCTCCTTAGTTTGAGTAAGACTAGAATATAATAATAATGAATAGATTTTAGGCTATATATTATTTCATGTTAGATTTTACAAAATATATGATGAAATATAATATGATTTCTTAATACACTGCCTGGCAGAAGTGTTAGAGTCACACAATAATATTTGGTTGGACGCCTTTAGCTTTGATTACAGAACGCATTCTCTGTGGCATCGTCTCCACGAGCTTCGGCAACGTCACAACATTTATTTCTGTCCAGAGCTGCATTCATTTCCCCCCCAAGATCTTGTATTGATGATTTGGAAGTCCCCTCCAGCACATCCCAAAGATTCCCAATGGGGTTCAGCTCTGGACTCTGTGGTGGACAATCCATGTGTGGAAATGATGGCTCATGCTCCCTGAACCACTCTTTCACAATCTGACCCTTCTGAATCAGATGAACATCTTTTCCACGACCACAGGATGCGTCTTTTTTCTTAAATTTCTTAAATTTTCTTCTTTTTATTCTTGTACGAGGAACGAAATCTTAATCTGGCTTGGTTTTGTCTCGGCCTTGGCTGCTCTTGATCTCGGTCTTGACTCGGATGACCAAAGGTCTTGGTCTTGCCTTGAATTCCACTCTGGTGATCTTTGCTACAGCACTAGTAGTAACTGGATTGATGATGTGACAGTAACATTCAATTAACATTTTATTCTTTGTTTATTAAGGTTTAATACAATTGAGTTGTACATTTACATTACAAACACTTATTTAGTTGGTGGCAGCAACCTGTGCAGCATGAGTCCCTGCCTACTGAACTCTTCAAACACCTGACCTGTGACTGGTACTGTGAAACATTTCCTGTAACTGAGGTGTGTCCTTAAAATAAGTGGTGTTCGTGCAGCGAGTTAAACCTGATGTTCAGTTCAGGCTACACCTTCCTAACCTTTCAGTGATTGTTATTCTATACGTTAGGTGAATTTGCATAGAAAGTAAGCGTGTCTAATATTTCAGCAATTGTGCACACCCAGGTTGTAGCTTAAAAACAGGAATGTTGTGGTGCATCTCTCTCTCTTGGTCTGGCTCTGTGTCAATAATTGTTAATCTCATAGTATGATGTTATAGCAATTAATGCAGGCTTATGTAAGCTATTCTTACTGTATAATTAATAGTGTGAGTTAATAATAATAATAGTATTATCTATTATTATTATTGTTATATGATTAAAACTGAGTTAATAATAGTATTATCTATTATTGTTATTACTATTATTGTTATAACTAATACTATGATTGAATAACAACAGTATTATCTATTGTTGTTGTTGTATAATTAATACTGAGTTAAAAATAATAATAGTATTATCTATTATTGTTATATAATTAAAACTGAGCTAATAATAATAATAATAATAATAATAGTATTTTCTATTATTGTTGTTGTTATAATTAATACTATGAATTAATAATAATAGTATTATCTATTGTTATTGTTATATAATTAAAACTGAGTTAATAATAGTATTATCTATTATTGTTATTTTTATAATTAATACAGAGTTAATAATAATAATAGTATTATCTATTGTTGTGTAATTGACTGAGTTAAAAATAATAGTATTTGTTATTGTTGTTGTTTCTTTAATACTATGATTTAATAATAATAGTATTATCCATAATTAATATTAAGAGTTAATAGTAATAGTATTATCTATTATTGTTGTTGTTATATAATGAATACTGTGACGTATTAATAGTAGTATCTGTTATTACTATTATTATTGTTATATAATTAATACTGTGAGTTAATAATAGTATGATCTATTATTATTATTATTATTCTCACTACCACCACCATATCTTACTGCTGCTATAATGTTCTTTTTCTGAAATGCTGTGTTACTTTTACACCAGATGTAATGGGGGACACACCTTCCAAAGAGTTCAACCTTTATCTCGTCAGTCCACAGAACATTTTCCCAAAAGTCTTGGGGATCATCAAGATGTGTTCTGGAAAAATTGAGACGAGCTTTAATGTTCTTTTTGCTCAGCAGTGGTTTTTGTCTTGGAACTCTGCCATGCAGGCCATTTTTGCCCAGTCCCTTTCTTATGATGGAGGCATGAACACTTATCTTAACTGAAGCAAGTGAGGCCTGCAGTTCTTTGGATGTTGTTGTGGGGTCTTTTGTAACCTCTTGGATGAGTCGTTGCTGGACTTTTGGGGTAATTCTGGTCGGCCAACCACTCCTGGGAAGGTTCAGCACTGTTCCATGTCTTCTCCATTTGTGGATAATGGCTCTCACTGTGATTTGCTGGAGTCCCAAAGCTTTAGAAGTGGCTTTATAACCCTTTCCAGACTGATAGATCTCAAGTACTTTCTTTCTCAATTGTTCCTGAATTTCTTTGGATCTCGACATGATGTGTAGCGTTTAAAGATGTTTTAGTGTACTTCACTTTGTCAGACATATCTATCTGTCTCTCTCTCTATCTATCTATCTATATATATCTATATATATATATATATATATATATATATATATATATATATA